>CCAG010005425.1:0-10420 GCA_001077435.1 Glossina morsitans morsitans
CAATAGTCTTAATAGTAGGCCGTTGTTATATATAGTTAGGTATTAAAACCAAGGACCTACATCACTTGTGATGCAAGGGCATATAAAGTTTTGCCGGGTTAGGAAGGACTTGAGGTAGATCCACCTTCTATTATACCGATCGCTTCAGAAAATGATTCTAAACTTATAATATAATAAACTTTGATGCGCTGACTTTCTTTGATCCAAAAACGGACGCTATTCAAATTGGTTCCGATTGGTTCGCTTTTTCAACCACTTCCCATATAACGTCTTATTTTAATGTAAATTGGAATTTTCAAAATTTGTTGACATAAGTCACTGGGTTATAGTATTTTGATATTGTAAATTGGTTTGAAAAATTTGAATCGGTAGGGACAATTTTTTGAATCGCTTCTCTTATAAACGCGCCTACGAAAACTGAAACTTTATATGGTAAAAAGGTCTAATCTTCAATATTTGTTGGTGGAAATTAGTTCATCATAGTAAATTGACACGGAAGTTAACCTTATCAAGTTTAGACCAGGTAGGCCTATTGTACGGATACGGAGACATATAAGAAAATGTAAATCTTTATATGCCAAAAAGATCTAATATTTTATGGAGAAAATCTGTTCATGATAGTTGTTTGACATGACAATTCACATCGGTCAATTTTTACAAACCACTTTTCCTATAAGATTTCTAATGAGTAGTAAGCCCTCAAGAAAAAAATTTAATTTTCAATATTTTACGATAATAATTAGTTTATAGTAAAGATTGAGCAAAAAAATGAACGGTGCAGAAACTTTATGACACAAGTCTACCTTTTAGACCTTGTCATGGAAAGTAAGTCCCTATAGAGAGAGAATAACGTCATGTGATATTTTAGTCATGATGTGTAGTTGTAATGTGCAATTTTTGGCGTATTATTACCAACCAATAGTTATACTTAACGAAGTGATGGTGGATATCTAATGGTAATCGGCCTTGCCCGACAACAAGGTACTCACTTCCCTTTAGTTATTTTTTTGGTCTTCTGGATCAATTCAGCTTTTCCTCGGGTGCCACATTGGAAAACTTATGTTCGGAAGGATCATGCGTGGGCTCCTTGATTGGCACATCTCTACTAATACGTTTATAGGGTGCCATCTAAAGAAAAGAGGCCGTGTTTGTAATGACACTCTATCTGTCTTAATAATACTACAACTTAGCAATACCGCTGCCCTTGTCTGCTTCCTTAGAAAAAGAACTTCGCAAAATTCATAACGGGATATGTTAAGTTTGTATCCATGTACATAACATCCGAAAAGACTCAAGATAGACCCCCCTTTGTTTATACCGATTAAATCAGAAATATGTTGCGTATCGGTTAAGTTTATGTGTCTACGCTTCCATACAATAGTTTGTATGCCAAAAAGGTCTTATTTTTCATATTTTATAAGAAAAAATGGTTCATGATCACAAATTGATAAAAAAATTAAGTGTACAAAGCTTGGATCACGTTCGTCTATTTTTCGGGCGCAATTGTGTGTAAGTTTCCTTCAGAACACCAAGCTATAAATTTTTGATAATTTATGGCTAAGGAAAATGAAGCCTTGCATTAGGCGAAGTAGTGAAGGATAATTAATAATTGATCACGTCCTGCTATCACCATTTGACGTGCTCGTCTTGCTGCAGTTTAGATCCTTGAATCAAAGTCGAAAATGAGCATAATCCAGACAATAGATAATAAGCTTTAAAAGGCGCAAATTTCAAAATGTTGTTAACTCGTCAGCTCAAGAAGATGCAAACAGTTGTCAATGCATTTCATCCAAATACTGTTTAAAACAATTTTTAAAAAATAAAATTCGAAAAATTGACTGACAAAAATAGCGTATAATTAGGCAAAATAATGATTTGACTGAAAAAGCTATGCATTATTTTACATTTTACATCATTTTACATCAGTATCGCAGTTTCAGGAAGTGAAGTTTTCATATTTATTTCCTTCATTTATTTATTTATATTCATACGAATCGGCATTTAAGACTATGATGTATGACCATCTGGCTTAACACCTTTAAGGCTAGTTTATGCTTGCTGGGCGGGCTGTGTGTATCCACGATTAGCACACAGTGAGCTTTATTAACTGTTTAAATTTTAAATTGAAATCTGTGCTTATGGGAAAAAAAAACTTTAAACAAATGAAAGATTTTTACATAACACTTTTTTTTGTTTTTTTTTTTTAAATAAATATTGCATATGTTTTCTTATTCGGTCTGATTCCAAACAAATTATTATAAATTAACTTAAACTTAGCTCTTTAGCGTAAACATTAAAACTTGTCCAAACAGTCAAAAAAGAAGAAAAAAAAAAGAAAAAAACGCTACAGTAAATGGTTGTGAGATAACGTAGGTGTCTAAGGGGTTTTCGTTTACATTAATCATCATAAATCATTTGTGTAAACTAACTTAGCAAAATTCTTTTTCTCTGCTATATGAGCGCTAATGTAAGCATAAATTGGGGAAAGTGTTAAAGAACCATTTTAGGAATAAAACAAAAA
This sequence comes from Glossina morsitans morsitans, assembly GCA_001077435.1. Lineage (NCBI taxonomy): Eukaryota > Metazoa > Arthropoda > Insecta > Diptera > Glossinidae > Glossina > Glossina morsitans. The sequence goes on from CCAG010005425.1 coordinate 2,522, forward strand.
CAAAAGGCCTTTCAATAATTTGCAAATATTTTTCTATAAAGCGATGTACAACTAATTCTCTTTTTACACCATAGATACGTTCCCAAAAAATACGTGTAAAAAAAAAAATCGTGTAAAAAGAGGCTTAGGTGTAAACAATATTAAAAAGTTCTTGTTAGAGTTTACTTTTTCTGAGAATAATTTAAACGTTTCGTACACTCGTCGAAAAATCTCGCTCTTTGCTCTGTGAGATTCAAGAAAAATTCCAGGAATATTAAAAATCGTATTAAAACAAAATAATTCGTGTAAAAAAAAAATTTTTTTTCCTTTTAACTCGTCTTAAATCAAATTCGTGTAAAAATAATCGTGTAAAAAGAGAATTGGGCGTATTATACTTTAGAAATCTTTACAATCTCTTTACAATTGAAATTGGGAGAAACCCCGTTTTTGTGCCTGGAGTAGTTCCATTGTTTTCTAGAGCCGCCATAGCCAAATTTATATCTATAAAAAAAAAACGCAATCCCAGAACTTTTAAAGCGAACGGATAAACAAACTTAGCGTTGATCACTAGCGCAGACAGGATGAATTATTGCTAATTAGATCTCGCTGGAAGTGCTTTGCCTCGCCTAGTGAAGCTCTTTCCATTATTTATTAGAGCGAAATTTCTACGATCACATGTACTTTCAACGCTGCATATATTTGCTGAATTTGTAACTTGTGAATATATTTAATAACAATAACAAACAAAAACTTCCGCATTTAACAGTAAACTATGTCTTATGTCAATCATTTAAATAAAGCGTTGCTTACCGTAAACCTATTGAAAATTTCAATTTTTTTCTTTCTTTCTTCTTGTCTTCCTGTATGCCATTGAAATTTTTGTTTGTTCAACGCGATACCCCATTCTTGAAAAGTGAACCCAACGTTCCCCAGGCATAAATCTCCTCAGATGATGCAAGTCAACACATGCTATACGAATGCTTCGTTTGCCCCAAGCGAGCAATTTCACTTTCTCAATGGAAATTGCAAATGTTAGCATCAAAACGCTTGATGCTTGGCTCCTAACTATACATTCTGAAAACAAATTTCTCTAATAATAAGCGGTAACAACAGTAAATGACATCGTTTTTGTACCCATTGTATAATAAAAAAAGACACGATCTAACAAATGCAAATAAACAATTTCATCATTTCCACACTTCTCCACTTTTGATTTTTTGAGTGAGGTATTGAACAATTTGTGTACCTTAAATCGTCTAGCTGCCCAAAAGAATTTCGATGAATTCTTTCTTTTCAGATCACTTCATATGGAGACAAGTTGCTTAATAAGTTTCGGTTAGTTTTTTTGCACTTTGGCTTACTTAGTATTCGACGATCAGTTTTGCGCCATCCGTTTGCTTTCCATGATTTCCCCATCGAATCACTTGACGTCATTGTCATTGACATTGCATTCAGATTCAGCAGTGTATTAATTTGAAGAAAGTCTTGTTTTTTTTTTTACTTCTTACAGGTTAGATAATTAAAGATTGGAAGTAAGTTTAATAAGAAGCTATTCATTGCCTTAAGTATTTTGTGAAAGAGTTACTCGAACTTAACATTGGTTCGTCCATTGCCTTCGTAGCTGCAAGCGAAGTAATTGCTGACATGTTTGCGTTATTATTCTTTCTTTCTTTTTTTTCTAGTCAGCTTTGAACAAAACTTTCATTTCTTTCATTTCAAAAACCTATTTAATCGCTAATCCTTAAGCCAGCCAGAAATATTTTCAATACTTTCTTTTAAGAGATGGCATAAATCCATCTTTCTCCAAATCAACCAGTTAGAGATGCCGTCCTTGTGAATTGCGTACATACATATAACTATAGATATACCTATAGATATAATCGCTTGTCCATTCGGGCAACCATTTGTCATTTCTTCGGTTGTATGTTACACATTATCAGAGAGCAACTCCTCACCCTCTGGTCAACACAGAGCAAATTTGAAAAAACCCCGAGAACTCAAAATACTTGATAGCGCAAAACCTAAAAAAAAAAAAAACGCATAATATTGCTGCGAATAACGTACAACTTGCAGAGCAGGTCGATAAGAAACATACAAAAGCAAATTTGATCGACCTATTGTGCAAGCCACAGGGTGTTATAAGTAATTTAATGAAAAATACTTGTGCTAAGCTTATATGTAGTTGTTATACCCATGTATGCAACATCTACAAGGACTGCACTATTTTTAATAAAAATCATTTTCCGAATCAATTTAAGCACATCTGTCCGTGTGTCTTACCGCAATACTTTGATTAAATTTTACTCATCGAAATATTTTGACGAAAAGACCAGCGATATTGGAAATAAATTTTTTCATCCCGTATAAAAATTTATTTTGAAAAACTCGGTGTACGAAAAAAATCTTCCAATTTTAACACGTTTTTAAATGTAAATCGATGAAAACCAATATTTTGGTAAATACAATGAAAGCCAATGGTTTACAGATTATGGGGTAATTTTTTGAACCATTTTCTATACAAAGGTTTTTAGAACAAATAATCTCCTGCATGGCGACAAGACCTGGTCTTTAGCATTTAACGATGAAAATTGGCCTCAAAAGATCGATTGAAAGCATACTGAAATATGTGTAGTTGGGAACCTCTCCACATACACTGGTTCTCATGATATGTAAGACTTCATATGTTAGAAATTTTAACATCTTGTGGCAATGATAGGCGACAAAAGTATACTAACTGTAGTGATATAGGGTGTAATAAATGGTCGACCATTGCTGATTACAATGTTCTAACTTGATTCGTGACATCTAGTTACTCTAAGCTTACGAAAGCAACCGTATTGAACTCTAAGTTCTAAGAGTCTAGAAATCGATAATTACTGATGATACGTCTTGAAAACACAATGTCTTGCCAATTTTTGATTGTATTTAAAACAAATCCGATTTTTTACTTTAATATATTTTTATTTCAACTTCAACTAACCTAATTCTTATCTCTCTCTTCTTCTTTTACTTTTATATAATTTCGTATTATATTCGATGCATAAATATAATCATGTAAAGTTAGTCTTCGTTTCCACGTTATTTAGCTGCAAACTGTGTCTTACACAGTGTTGTGCGTTCTCGCACAGGATAATAACCATAAATAAACAATTCTTTGTTTTGTCAGTTTTATGGCTGTTATGTTGATTTAGCATTTTTCTTTTATTTTACTTTCATTCTTATTTACTCGAAGCGTAAAGTTTAACAAAGATAGAGTTCTCAACGTTCAGTACCAACAACATCAAGGTTGACTATGTATGTAAATTAAATACACTTTAAAAAAAAAGCTATTGAATGTCTTTCGTTCTGTTCGTTCATATTTACTCGTCCGTATATCTATCTATAAATTCAACTTTAAAAAATGACGAGGGTCAGATAGAAAGCGTGTCCACGCAAATTTTTATATGCAAAATGCATTAAAACAGTTTGGTGAAGTTAAGTTATATTAACATTTTACGATTAAATCATTATAATTGAAGGATTCATTTTTCGTGTATATGGAAGACAATATATTCACGTCACCGAATGTACTCATAAAATCTGACATTATATGCGAGGTTGTTGCGTGGGCTACTACTACGGTTTCATTTATAAAATGATTCGTTATGCCGTAAGATTACCAACGGCGTGAAACCCCGGCAATACTAAATTCAAAGTTATGAATTTTTGTATATGTGCTTAGCACTCTCTCTCGAATTCAATTAAGAGTTACTTTGATGGTGTGCTTAGTTAATTTTCTCTTGGCAATTGAACTCATTCGCTCATGTATATGCGCATGTGCATGCATATGCAACTTGGGTCATCGAAAGAGAAACAAAAAATATTATTTCAACAAAAAAGTAAAAGAGAATTAGCACATAAAGTAACAAAGAGATTATAAGAAAAAAAAAAGAGCAAGAGAGAATGCGAAATTCATTTCATTGTTCAATGAGTATTTAAGTGCAAGTTTTTTGTGCAACTTTGTTATGATAATTTACTTGAGCAATGGAAAGGAGAGATTGTAGAGGCTATCATTTGTTGATTCGAAATCGGTTCATACGCTGTGGTTTGCAAGGTTTAAAAATATTTCAAATAAGCGGATTTTTATTTGTGCTGCATAGCTTCGGGCTTTTTCCGAGAAAGATTAGCTTAACGTAAAGGTTTTGCAAACAGTGTCCTGACTACGTTTAGATAACACGTTAGGACTCACTTTGAAATTGATGATGGACGAGAAAACTATTCAGGTTTCTTTGTTAGGGGCTGATTTTTAGGATATATGATCAAGATTTCATACTAACAGAATAAAACAAGGGACAACTTGTTTTTGGCCAAGGCCGACTAGTAGATACCCTATACCACTTCGTCCATTACAGTTTATTTCCTTCGTTTTGGTAATAATGCGCCAAAAATTGTACATTCCTTGCTTAGGCCCTTCGAAGGCCTAATTTTCATAAAAACCCGCATATTCTGGGAAGGCCCAAATATCACATGACGGGATCTAAATTTTGCAAACTTAATTTATTTTCTAAAAATTTTACTATTTCTCAGCTTACGTCATAATAAAATAAAAATTAGACTTTCTCTCCATACAAGGGTTTGCTTTTCATGACAACACTTTTATATGTTAAGATCTAAAAAATACATTTATGTGATCCAAATTCCGTACCGTTAATTTTATTTGTTAAAATGCTATTATAAACACACAAAAATATAAAAAAGTAAAGCTTTTCCTGAAGTACTTACTTCTCTTGAGAAATCTTATATGGCGTGTCGTCTAGAAAATAGATCCATGTGGTTCAAACTTAGTTCACTTAATCTTTATGTCAAACTACTGCCATGAACAACTTTTCTCCATAAAATATTTGCAATTAGATCTTTTTGGCATATAAAGACTTACATTTTCTTATATGCTTCTTATATTCTTCTTATCCTCGCTTTCTTTATCTTTCTTACAGTAGACCTACCGTGTCCACACTTGATAAGGTTAATTTCCTTATCAGTTTACTATGATGAACTAATTTCCACCAACACATACTGAAGATTGGACCTTTCTACAATATAAAGTTTCAGTTTTCGTAGGAGCGTTTATAAGAGAAGCGATTCAAAAAATTGTCCCTACCGATTCAAATTTTCCAAACCAATTTACAATATCAAAATACTATAACCCAGTGACTTATGTCAACAAATTTTGAAAATTCCAATTTACATTAAAATAAGACGTTATATGGGAAGTGGTTGAAAAAGCGAACCAATCGGAACCAATTTGAATAGCGTCCGTTTTTGGATCAAAGAAAGTCAGCGCATCAAAGTTTATTGTATTATAAGTTTAGAATCATTTTCTGAAGCGATCGGTATAATAGAAGGTGGATCTACCTCAAGTCCTTCCTAACCCGGCAAAACTTTATATGCCCTTGCATCACAAGTGATGTAGGCCTTGGTTTTAATACCTAACTATATATAACAACGGCCTACTATTAAGACTATTGTCCTAATTTGCACCTACTGTCCACTGTGCCATTGCACAGCTGCAGTAGGCGTTTACGTCAACGTGTCACACGTGTCTTCACATAGAAAGTTCACTATAATGAATTATAAAACTTGAGGTGTAATAGACATTTTTAAGGAAGGGATTAGCAGTGGAAGAAATGTATTGCTCTACGCTTCTTTCCCAATGTTATCAATCCTGTGGCATCACTTATATGTGATTTACTTACCAATCTCTTGTTTTTTCAAAAGAACTTTGTTTTCTTTAGTTTACATCTTGACACCTAGTTTCCTCCTACTTTCAATTTGTCAATTTGTCAGAATCGATTGTTCAACTATAAAACAGTTCATATTTGTCAAGTAAGAAAATAATTTTTTTTTTTTATAATTTTAAACCTTATTGATGACTTCCCATTTTTTTTTTTAATTATCAATCTTCCCGTACTATTAGGTTTCCATAGAATTTGATTACGACTTGGAGCGATAGTATTTTTGCATCTGCTGCATTCAGAACGTGACCACCATGTATGTCGGGCCATTTAATCAAAAATAATACTCGGCCCGAAGATTCTTGGCTGGCACTTAATATTTGAATCGGCTGTAGCTCGTGAACGAAACTCATGTCGGTTTGATTTTTACTTATATTGGACTGGATATTCGACTTGTTTTTTTTTATCTACTATCTACAATCAGAACAGTTGAACACGTCGTTTTTCAAAAAATGATGTCTTTACCTGCAATCCGGCTTAACTTGGTCACCAGAATGCGTGCCGGAGAGCAAATAAGTCAGTGGCGTATTAATGAAATTGGAATAGAGGGACATTTTTTTTTTAAATCCAGGGAATGAAGTGTCTGACACATTTCATTTTTAGATTAACAACTTCCAAGTGGTAAACACAATGGATAGCCGTGCTACCATATATTATTTTAAAGGAAAATGTAAACAAAAACTTATGGTCTTAGAACGAAGAGTAAAGAAATCAACGTAAACGTAAACAACAAATTTATAAAAAACTACGAAAAGAAAGTTTTTATAAAAGTAAAGCAAGAAAATTATTGTCGTAATGAATGAATGCGAATAGGTCTAAATATTTCAAGAGGCTTATAAACTATTAAAGTTATCCATGCAAGAAAGTGCTGGCAAATCAAAATCGATTATAGTTTTTCTCTTTGTGTTCGTAAAATTGTGTGAGCCTTTGTCTCCTGAGACCCGAATATTAACACGCTATCGAGCGATAAGGGCCCGTTGTAAATGTGTACCGATGTAATTTCATCAGCAGACATATTATTTGGAATGGAAGTCGTTGCTTAATAACTCGAACGATTTCATTATTATGCGAATGGTATGAAAAATCTTTTGCAAGCGCTTCCAAAAGTTACAAAATGCATTCTGATTAATGGCTTAAGCTGTATAATAACTCATCTAATATATTGTCTATCGAGTACGAAGATGAAAACTAATATAAATCGATGGCCCTTCGTTCAAAATATGAAGTTTATGTTTATAGAATTCCAATCGAGGTCTCGGCAAAACAAACAACAAGACTTTCTTATCAACAAGTGCACTCCAGTCGCACTAGGATCGATAGCAAGGACTAGATAACAATAGCTTGTCGTAAAAATATCTGATTAGACCTGTCATCTTTTCAGCATATGTGGACTATCAGATTGCTTAACAACAACGTGACTTTCGCATTTGTTAACATTCTACTCAGCATCTGCAATAAAACAAAACCTACCACAAATGTTCCGTAATGAAGATAAGATAGAGATTGAAATAAAAGCCGTGCTGTTGTCCATCAAAAAGATGAATGTGCAACATGAAAATTCGTTATTCCAAAATAACATTATATTTATTATGCACTAGCTCAGGATGTTGAGTTCCATTTTTACCTGTCGCGTGGCAAAATTCATCTCGAGCGAATTCTTGGAACATTGGAAATAGAACACTCCTTGTACCTCATCCCTACAACTAAACTTCGGATTTACTTAATCTTGGCTGGAAGCGAACACAACTGAAAAATGAGAAACACACGTTTGGAGACTACCAGCGAAAGGTTTTATTTACATGAACTTCAAATATATTAGCGTTAACAATATAACGATAATGGATAAAACGTATTTAGTGGCGGTCGCCTTTTTCGGAGCTACTTTCGGCTGTTTCTCGGTGGAGACTTCCTGCTTTTCGGCCTCCCTTTCAGGTTCTCGCATGTTTGAAGAAATCCACTCTTTGAGTGGATGGATGTTGGTGCATGGCCGTGGTTGTGCGCGCTTACAAGGTGTCATGTCGTTAACAATGCCAGTTAATCTGCTGTTGCAAATTACCGGACTTCCAGCCTGGATGTATTTGCAATGATCGCCTTCGTCAACAGAATCATGTATGCGAATACAAAATTGGCTGGCGTTGATACCCTTCAC
>CCAG010005427.1:0-13247 GCA_001077435.1 Glossina morsitans morsitans
CAATTCTTTTTTTTTTTTTTTTTTTTTTTTTTTTTTTTTTTAATTTGCCGACTTGGAAAACAAAAATCCTTGCAGCGGGACATACGTAAATATTTGAAACTTAAATATTTAGAAAATTTAAAATTATGTCCATTCTCATCCTCGTAACGCACACGTGAGCATTTTAATAGCTTTAAATTCATATATTAACTGAGGCCGGTAAAGCCACAATGCTGTCTTGTGTGCCTCCATATAGATATATATATATATATATATATATATATAGTACAAATGTGAAAAGTTGAATACCTAAGGGGGGTTAACTGAAAATGGGAATTTTTTAAAAATCCGTACTTGTTGCGAGCAGTTCTCTATGCAAAAACATATTAAATCGCTTCAGTCGGGCAAGGGTTAAATACCTTACATAATGTCGTTCATTGCTCAGTCCAAAGCTACAAATTCTTAGAAATATTGACATTTCAAAAAAGCCTTATACAGGATGGCAAACGAACTTTGTCCGTTTGTAGGGCGCTTTATTTCATTTACATTTTTATTAAAGATATTATTATCTTTCGCCTCCGGTTCGTCACAGAATACCAAAAATTATATCATTTTGCTTACTATTCATGCGGGAAAGAAGTTCGCAACATAGGCATAAGTAGCTACAAATTGCAACGACAGATTCATATGTCAAATAATTGATTTGTGTCAATTTTCATTACATAATACCAAGAAGGAGACGGAAACGGTTCAATATATGGTCGTTTCTTATTCAAATTTTTTGCACTTATTTCATGGGGAATAGCGCGGATTCCTGAGAAATGTTATAAACAGCAATTTTTTTTTTGATTTCCACGACTGTATATTAGACTTCGGTTTTCGTTACGCAACGTTACGTTATATATATATATATATTTAAAAATTATATATATGTATATATGCATATATATTTATATATTATATATACATATAATACATAATATATAGATGTCGCAGCTCATTTATTCGCACTTCCGAACATAACAAACGCAATTTATTCTAATTGGTAATGACAGACGGAATGACAAGACGAATATAACTGTGGCTTTCAAAATATATAAAAAAAAAAAACTTCTCCCTCCACATTTTCGCTATATCAGCTAAGGAAATCTTTTTTATAGTTCTGTATTGAGAGATCTCCATCCTCAATATCTCTTAAAAGTACCATCATATCCATGAAGAAAACTACATTAATAATAAAGAAAAAAAAAAATAAAAAAATATTTTGAAAAAAATCCGACATGAGATAAGGGAAAGACGAAAAAAAAAAAAAAAGGTGGATGTCTTCGTATGCAGTTATATTAAAAATATTTTTAATCTTTTTTGACGTATAAAAAATGTACGGAATTTTAAGGCAAATAATTTAACGTTTCACTGAGTGCTTGCAAAAGTTTTTAATTTCATCGCTTTCACTGAATATAAGATTTATTGAAATTAATTGCAAACACTGCATTTGCATAACAATAAAAGATAAGTCATTTAGTTGCATTTATTTTTTTTTATTTTTTTTTTTATTTTTTTTATTTTATGTTTTAAAGTGAATTAAAGTAAACTTTAGTTGCTTCAGCTTTATATTGAGAGAGCAAAACGTCGACGTTCAAGTCGACATTACTTCGCCTACTACTCATAATTAAGTTTTAAAGTTTCTTCCGATATATTTAACTTCAAATAAAAAAAAAATAAAAAAATTAATAATAAAATTTCTATTAAAAGGAAGTATGCAGACGTCTACTTAAGAATAAGAACATTTTTCGCTTGATTGCTTTCGATAAAGTAAACTCACTTTCTCATTCTTAGTGTTCCTCGCTCCTTCGTCCATGTTAAGGGACCATTTGCAAGCTCTCATTACATGCTTTTCTTTTAATGAATGTATAGCATTATTTTTCTGCGACTCCACTACCACTAATAATTTCTCATTTCATCTACGCGTGCCTGAAAGATCGGCTATAAAATTTTTGCATAATAAAAACTTTTCCCATTGAACAAACATTTTATGCCGCCCTCTCTTTATCATTTATGGTAAATTTCAAGTATTTGAAAGCCTTAACTATAAAGAAAAAATGCTTAAATAACTTTCTCTAATGAAGCACTTTTTTTCACAGGATGCAACTAATACTTTACTATAATATTAAAACTCACTTACTGGCAGACATAAGAATTCCTTCGCCAATCGATAATAATTTCATTTCAAACATATTCAAAACTATTTCTAGCTCAGCTTTCGTACTGCAATAGTATTTGACTTTCGAATTATTATTGCTTTACCGTCATCTTTTCATATGGTTTCTGTTTTAATTAAATTCTTCAAAAAGATTTTAACTTTCTTTAAAGTAACGTAAAGAATTTTAGTTTAACTATCAAAGAAAATAAAGATCATTGGAATTTTTGAACCGAAACCGTTTGCATCAGACGCTTCCATCAAAGCTATAAAATTAAAACGATGAGCTTGTAAAAACTACCAGATTCATCTAAACCCTTAATTTAATATGTCAACTCACGGACGGACAAATCCATATTATTTTCAAAAATTCAGATTATTTTAGATTATTTTGAAAATTTTCTTGCAAATTATACGGATTCCAATTGAAAATCGTGTGCTGCTTGCTCATTATTTTCTGATGTATCCGCCTGACTTGCCGAGTACGCAAAGGAACTACACTAACAATTCGATGGTCGTGGGTTCAAATCTTAAGTGCAGTCAAGTTTTCAGTAAATTCTATAACCTTAAATCCTGGTATTTTAAGGCTTTAGTCTTAGAATGTATTTCTCTGGCAAGTGGACGTTACAAAAACTAAGCTAAGATTCAAAAGATATCCAAAGGCACGGTCTTTACTGCGCAATTATATTTTTTATGAAAGTTTGAGATGAGAAAATTGTTCTCCAAAGGGGGCTTTACTCATAGTGGTGTCAATCCACTCTATCCTAAAGAGATGACTACAATGGCCCGCAGCTCATTTGCAAATCTCAAAATAATACTCCTGAGAATGGATTTCGATCAAATGATGGGGTCATGGGGTGGGAAACCGACGCCTATTTAGAGAAGGATTTTGAGCAATGACATCGAAATATTAAAGAAACGTTGTATTGATTTTATCATACTTCATGCAACCTATGCTCTTGTTCTATTTATTCTCGGGAATCAGTTACCGACATGTAAAATGCACTGTATAAACGTAAGTAGGAGACAAGCGACATTTCATGAGCCTACAACTACATTACCTTCAAGAGATGCGTGTATCGTCAGACGCGCCCAACCTATCCACCTATCCTACAATACTTCGCGTAATGCAATATTTCACCAAATATATCTTTTTCTTACGCAAAGACTTACTTTGCATTACAACCATATGGTGGCACGCGCGAACCCAAGTGGCAGATCGCTCGCTATTATGAACTAATTGGCATTCTAAAATCCTATAAGTTGTACATCATTGAATGTATCTTTTGTAAGAAGACTTATAGGGGATGTGCTTCAAAAAGCTGGTTCCATTTCATTTAAATTGTTCACATTTTTTTAATGCGAATTAAGTTTGCAATTTATTTTCATATACAACGTGTTCGAAATGGGTCATTATATAAGCAGTGATTCTAAAAATTCTGCGATCTAATCTATTTTCAAGGGTTTTCGCCATTTGTGTAAAGCATGTCAGTCCATAAAATTTTATCAAAAATTTGCGATCTGTAGAATCCGAACAAACGTATATGGCTCGACGTCGAATAGCTTTAGTTGGCAGCTCCGTATATCTTTCTTTCTTTCTCTTTCCTCATCTTTCTCTCTGACCGCGTTATACGAATAGGGGATATGCTCCAAGTGATTAATCATATAAAAAATACAGACGAACAGAAAAGCTGAAACTGATTCTTAATCGATCGATATAATAACTGGCGGATCTATCTTAAGTCCTTTTGGGTGTCACAAGCATCCATATAAACTTAATATACCCTTACAATAAAACGTATTCTAATAGGGCCAAATAGTATATATAGATATGTAGATCCGATTCGAACATTTAAAATATCCGAATATGCGCTCACTAATTCCTTAAACGATAGCATCCAAATAAATTCACTTATCTGAGCACTAATGAGAAGATTTTCCGTTCATCAACACTCTTATTAGGTTGCCTACGGAAGAAATCCTTAGAATTTCTCTAGATGCTTGTCATTAAATAGTTATGTAGATAAAAATATGGACATTTGGGAAGAAAGTCGATTACCTATATATTTGCGCTTATGCGAAAATTGTTCGTTCCCGATAAAAGCAACTCTGGAATGAAAAGGGATAACGAGATATTTCTCGTTTATATCTGTTTACATAAAGATGGCTATAAATGTGTCAAACAGAGGACTGTAATACACAGCTTAGCTAATAAGATATCTGCACACGTACCAGACACATAGTCATCGTTGCCGCAATCCTCTTCATCGTCGTCGCTCTTTGATAAAGTTATTGCGGTTGTTGAAAATATCGATTGTTATTTCGTAGTTGTAGTTGTCGTACCTACATGCACCATACTTGCAGCAAGTTTTGCAGCACATTAAAACAGAAACTAAACTATTATTGTGGTCTCTATTTGACAGACGGCTTGCCTAAGATAGTATGCATGTAAAGTAAAATGGATTTAATCTTTGAAATAATCATTGAATACCAATAAAGTTAGTTGATATTTTACTCTTTTTCCTCTTCCTCTTCCTCTTCTTCTTCTTCTTCTTCTTCTTCTTTTTCTTGTAGACTGAGTTTCTCTGTTGCAAGTTCTCTGGTTAAAATCAAACGCATATTGACTTTTTAATCAAAGGCAAACAGTTAACATATAAAGGTATCGAAGACAGAGCCACTATTATACATCTCATAATTTACTTATTCATATTAGTTTTTCAACTTTACTCATATATATGATATTTTTTACATTATCTTAACAAAAAATTAAGTTTAAATTTAATTTTTCTTATATTCTCACATTCTCACATTCATAGCAATCTATATATATATATAAATCTTCTCTCAGCCCTTAGTAGATATTTGCAATAATTTTTATAGATTATGTCACTTACTGTTCCCTCAGCTATGTTTAATACGTATACGGAATAGTAGTATGCTTTGCTTTGCTTTGCTTTGCTTTGCTTTATGTCTATAAAGTGTGCTTTGTTATAAAGTGCATGCAAACTTTTTTAATGTTATTGCTGTTGTTGTTGTTGTTGTTGTTGTTGTTGTTGTAATACTTTCTCTTCCTGCCTTTCTCCGGATAATTTTCAATCTTAAAGTAAATTTATTAGTTTTCTTCTTTCCTTTCATATCGTTTCCCTCCTTTACTTCTTATTATTATTTTTATTCTTTTTCTTTTTTTCTTCTTCTTCTTCCTTAGTCTTAGTTTGTGGTCAAATTTTCGTAAACTTTTTGCTTTGTGAAGAGTTATAGCAAGTTTTTGGGGCACACAATGTACTAAATATATAGAAGCAATTTATTGTATTATTCTTTAGTCCTGTACTTATTCCGTTAAATTTAGTAGAAATATTATATCTATTTAGAGTAGATTTTTATGGTAATTGAAATTCGATGGCGCGCTAATGGATTCTTTAAAGAAATATTAATATTATTGTGTTGCTGTTTCCGTATTTTTTTTTATTTTTTATTTTTTTTTTTCTCTTTATTTTTTCTTAGAGGAACTTGAATAGTGTTTGACTATTAATGCCTTTCATATGAACGATGGAGAAAATATGTTTAAGAAAAGCAACGATTTCTTTACAATCTCTTTTAAATGCAAAGGAAATAAGAAAAATATGTTTTTTTTTGTTTTTTTTTTTTTTTTGTGAGGGAAATTGCAAATTTACAGCATAAGCAGGCGGGCAAAAATGTATACGCAAATCAGCAATCACGAGAATATTTTCATAGGCGAAAAGGGCGTACAACTATATGGAAAGAAAATTTTGGTTTCTTAATTTTATATCATCAATACTTAAACGATTGCTTTGTGTAACGAGCTCTGTTTGAAGCGAGAGCATGCCATGGGGTGAGTTTTAATAGGCATTTTCATACTCTGCCTTGAATTTCGGAGTGAAATATTTTTTATATTGGCAATCGCCTTTGCGGTTGTAGGTATATGACGAGGACAACAGAACTTCTGACCGAGAATAATAATAATGAAAGCATTGTATATGTGCTTAACATTGGGAAGGGTGTGGGTATGTATAAGCATGGTATATATTAAGCATATTAATTCGTGGAGGTAAGTGTTTAATGGATGTTCTTACACTACGCTACTGGTTATACAGGGCAGGTTTGCGAGAACCTAAGCAGCATCCACAAGGGCTTAAGATAGAAACATCTTTTATTATACACACCGATTTAGAATCACTTTTCGAATTGATCTAAGCTTGTCTATCCGACTGTCCAACTGGCTATCTCGGTTTTTGGGTTCAACTTACAGGTCGCACTTTTTCCGATATTTTGATGACATTTGCTACACTAACAACGACCCACGCCTTATTTTGAAACGCCGTTACATGAATAATTACGGGGTGGTGCAGGATATTTAACATTGAACCGCGGCCTACCGCAATGTTCTTGTTGTAATATATATTTATACATATCTGTTTATTTATTAATCGTTTGACAAGTCTTCAATCACATATTTTTGGATTGTGAAAAGGGATTGTCGAGATATTATTAAGTGTATGCATATTGTGGAAAACTGGCACTATATATATTAATCAAAATAGTTTCCATTATTGTGTACAACCTTTTGCAATATTTTTGGCAACATAGCGAAATCATGTCGAAAGAACTTTTATTGGTTTCGCAGCAATCCAACCAGTGACTCATTTTCACACTTCCTCAACTTTGCCGACCGGCATGACAGACAAGCCACAGCAACAAGTGGTAATTAGGATCGCGTTATGTCTGGTGAGTATGTTGGGTGTGACAGAACATCCCACTCGAGTTGCAACATTGTATCTTGGACAACTCTTGCAACAAGTGGTCAGAAACTGGCATTGCCAGTCAATTTGTGTCGCCACTTTTAGACCGTTGAACCCAAAGCCGACAATTTTATTATGATGGAACATCATTACCACAAGCTTGAAGCTTCCTATTTTTGTTCTTTTGCACCGCTGTTGGTGCCATTTTAGTATTACATTTATCTGATAAGACTTGATTGATACCTGATAGGACCAAGAAAACTTTGATACCTGGTTAAACTTCGGTTGAGTTATCGTCAACAGTTTGCCTGTACCCTTAACTAATCTTTTGATACAAAAAAAGAAAAGACCAGTTTCCTCCTTTTCTTTTCAACAAGTAGAAATAGGGGCCAGGAAACATAATTCTTACCAATTCTCCAATTTGGCAATCAGACTAAGAATTAACTAAAAAATTACGATGAGTATCTGGAATTCGTTCGAAGGCTCACGTGCGCGTTTGTTTCGTTATCTGTCACGTAATACTTTATACAAACGCCTTCACCAGCCACCAGCTAAGAATGTATGTTATCGGATGATTTTTCTATGCTCGTATAAAATGGTTCATATGCACGTCTAAACGTATAGATTATGTTGCCAGTGTTCTGAGTGTAAGTAGAAAAAAACTTGATTGTTGCACTTCAACCATTCAAAACAACGCCAACAACTGCATTTATAAAATTAAAAACTTGCGCAAAATGCACCCAGTGCCAGTCAGCGTAGTTCCTAATATCAAACAAAAACACAAAAAAAAAAAAAATAAAGCAGAAATAAACCAAATGCGAAAGTTGTATTTCCTCCAAACGATATCCAACATATTCGCTACTTAGGTGTTAAATAATTGTTGGTTAAAAAAAACTTAATAACACATACTGTACAATATTTAACCTCCATATTACCATGCAATTAACAAATTTAATAACACCTACAAGTAGTATAAAAAACTGCATGCACACAAACATCAATAGTACATAATAAATTATATATAAGAGCAGAATTGAAAGCGATGAAGCAATTTATTTGAAGTCTTATAATTTAGTGCACTGATAACTGAGTTTGTTACTAAATGCAGAGTGTAACGCTTACCTTAGATACCGTTGATATCTTTACAAACGAAAGGATAAACTTAACTTGCCATCCTTCGTGTAGTGCTTGTAGTACCTTACCTTAGATACCGTTGATATCTTTACAAACGAAAAGATAAACTCAACTTGCCATCCTTCGTGTAGTACTTGTAGTACCTTACCTTAGATACCGTTGATATCTTTACAAACGAAAAGATAAACTCAACTTGCCATCCTTCGTGTAGTACTTGTCGAAACAAAATAAAAAAAAGGGCGAGTAAAAATGAAAAGGATACTGCGTTACTTAACTGATTACTGAACATAAAGCACTCTTAAGCTTAGCTAATGAACTTCATTTAAAATGCTTGGAGAAATACGATTTTGTACTCCTTAGATAAACATTTGCATTGTAATGCACGAACAAACGAACACTTCCCGTAATCACAATTATTAAGAATTCGTAGCTTGCGCATTTCGTACATTAAATAAAATTGAAACTAAAATTCGTGCACTCACTACGCACCACAAGAAATCCCACAACGTAAAATGCATTACAATCCCGTTCAACATGGACGGATGTGAAATGCTTAGTATTATTGCCAAGCACTACTGCTGCTTGGTTGCTTACCAATAATTAATGTAAACGTTAGTGACTTTAGTCAGCCTATGTATGGAAATCTTTTCGCTTAAAACAAAAAAAAAAACTTCACAAAATAAATCATCTTTTATCGGATTATAGCTCCTTTACACTTTAAACTAACAGAGAAAATCTACAAAAAAACGAAAAATGGTAAACTAAAGGTCTCAAATCCTAGATCATTTTAAAGGAAACACACAATGTTAGTGAATGTGCTGAGAGTAATATATGTTTGTACCCATTCCCTAGCGACGGAAAAAAATTTTGCTTACGAAAAAATGCCTTCCTTTCTAGGTTAAGTCAGCTCGTTTGCGTTGTGCTCAAGGGCGATAGTAGCATTATTCATGCAATTTTCAGCAAATCAAAGCTCTTCGCATTTTTCAACATTTTCACCCGCTCCTTGTTGAATTGTTATGAAGCCACACGAGACAAGACCCCGACTGCTCGCACTTTAACACTTTATGTTTTGAAAACATTGTGCCTTCAGTAGTCTCTCACAACGTGCCGGATGTTCCCCTTCTCAAATCCAATTTATAGAAACTCTATTTCCGCCTGGCTACCATTGTGCCTATGGACGGCATTCTCTGAGTGGATGGTTAAATATAAAAAAAAAAAAAGGTTCTACGCTTTTTTGACGAAATGAAAAAAAAATCTCACGAACTTTCTCGAATGTGTGTTGCACAAGTATATAGATGAGCAAGGAAAGCTCATTAGCCATTGGCTGTTGCATATAGCACAGGCACTCGATATCGAAGAAGATAAATCGAGAAACAAACTACTTCTGCAGTCGGTGTTTGACGTGTGTTCTTAAATCCTTAAATTTTCCTAATTTTCTCTCAAGTAGACAGAATCCTAAGCTACAGCGTTATTTAATGTGGTCTCTCAATTCTACGTTACCTCACATCTAAGCCTACAACCATCAGGACATTTCCGTCGGTGCTATTATTAGGTAAGCTTGTCTTTTCCTCCCTCCATATCGTCGGGTCTCTTTTTGTTATCATATTCTATAACATCTCAAATCCAATGATATGCCTTCTTTCACTGATTCCGTCTCCCGCCTTATTTTGCCAACGCTCGGTGCTAGAAGGAACTTAAAAGCTCTACAATTATCTCATTCGCTCTATCCCTTGTCATATTCTTCACATACTATATTGTCGCCCTATTTGCGCTCATCGTTCTACTCCATTACGTGTTAAATGCCTCATATGCCAAGACCTCATTTTCCTACCTCATTTCATCAAATGACGCGTTAAGTCCTACGATATGTGTCGCAGATCATTCCCCTCGATCGAGTTTTTTCCTCTACCGCTCAAGCCAGTACAAAGTTATTTGCGTTGCTATAGGCATCTCATCTATTCTACAATATCTCCCATGCTAGTTTTGTTTTAAGTGAAAATCTATCACATGTTTAGACTCTCTTTCAATATCATGTAACTTTTGCGCTTTTGCGTAACTTTTCCATATCGCTCTACATACGAAATCTTACATGCAGTGGAATGATGACAGAGCGGCAGCACGTTATTCTTTGACGGCTTAGGACGATTAGAATATGTGCCGTGTTCTTCCATCACTTCGCTTATCGAAACTGTTTATCGCATCATAAGCATGCTATGAACGTAGGAAAAAGTCTCCAGCATAAGAAAGAAGAAAACGAAAGCAAGTGTCAAGCGTTACGTTAAGTCGATATCGAAGGACAAAGCTAACTGCTCTTCCACCAATGTTTGTCTCATAACACATATCAATCGTATGTTATCTAAACCAAAATATAATCATAGAGTTTGTGAAGACATGAAAATACATGTATAAGGACTAACCAAATATTAAAACTTTACTTAAAGAGCTTAAAGCATTGTTTCGGTCGAATGAAATTACAAAATTTATAATTGCCACGTACACATTCTTGCATTTACGTTTACATTTTGATGATTTGTATTCTGTTAATTAAAGGTCACTTCGAGAAGAAATTTCTCTCTTATTTGTATTTATCCTATCGTTGCTCAGGCATTTTATACGATTATATGTTAATAAAAGAGAATAAACATACATGTTATTGTTGTGATTCGATTTCTTATATTATTATTCTTACAGATGTGTATTTTCGGTATACACATGAGCACATGATAGGCTATTTGTTATGTTTGATGCAAGCGTTTGATGCAAATCATGTTTTTGCATTTGATTCTATTAACGCTTGAGTTTTATTTATTGTGAGAATTTGTTGTAGTTGACAAAACAAGCAGAAGGCGGATCTTACACATTTGATTTGTTTATGAACATGTGCAAATGTACTGACACACACACACACAACTGACTGGCAATATTAAGATTTAAAAAAATAAATGAATAAATAGATAAATAAATAAATTTTATTGCAATAACGAAGAATGTCAAAGAAATGCTTAAAATCGCATGAGTTTCTTTTCAAGGAAAAATTAGATAAATTTCCGATGAAATTTGAAAAAAATTTTAATCTTCATTTTCCATTATAATTGCCTTAAGTAGTTAAACAAAACTATTAAATAAGAAGAAGATTTGAAATTTGAGTTCTTTTTTTTTTTTTTTTTTTTTTTTAGCTTTCACTCACAATAAATTATTCGGTACATTTACACACAAAATTAACGTACGTTTAATTAAGGGGATTAAAGTTCTTCTTGTTGTACTTTCAGGTCCATTTCATTCATTACAATAATAGCATAAGTATAGCATTGTAAGTCATTTTTGTAATCAATTTCAATTTAACAAAACGTATACAGTTTCATATCAAAAGCTATGTTTTTACGTCTCCGTACATTTCATTTGTGCATTTCAGTTTTTCATAATTTCCTCAAACATTAATTCACAACATTTTCCATTTTATTCTTTAGTAACTAGAACTGCTTTTTAGTAAACCATTGCTGCTTTTGTTCATTTACACAAAGGTTTGTTTTTCTTGTGTTTCTTTAGTGTGCAAAAAAACAAATCCTAATAAGTGATGGCCTTAAGGTTACAAATTCCTTAGAATTTATGGTTATTCAGCTTTAACTAACGAACCAATCGTAACAAGAGATTTCAACTAACCAGCAGCAAAATAACCAAACATGAAACCATCCCTACAATATGCTTGTCTTAATACATGCTATTGCAGTAGTGAACATGTGTACATATCTACCATTAAATGATTTATCGATGTAAATAATCTTTACTATAACTCTAGTTTCGCCCAATTTCAAACATATTGCATATGATTTTTTTTCCTTTTTTCTTTTCTTTTTTTTCTTTTTCTTCTTTTGAAGTATTATTGCACATTATGTCGTTCTAAAATTATTACACTGCAACTGTCTGTAGTTATCATAATAAATACGAAACAGGTATCAGCAAAAAGTTAGTGAGGCCGTATTTCCTTTTGCGAATTGTATAGCGATCTGTACCGATCAGGTTGCCATTGTGGAAGTCTTCACTTAATTCCTTCATAACTTAATCTCAAACAAGCAAACAAAAAAATTAAAAAGTTCTGAACAAATCTTGGGTCCTTAGAACTCAGTCAAATAAGTGAACAAATAAAAATTGGAAAACTAGGAACCAATCTTTGATTATAGCTTTAAAGATATAAATATTTAGAAATAATTTTTTTCATGGGAAGTACAGCCGCCAAGTTTCATCGTTCTCTCCCAGTTCTTGCGATCCGGAATGTTCCACTAATGGGTTAAGATTAAATATCCCAAAGAAAGAAAGTGTTGAAACAAAAAAAAAAAAAAAAAATTCTAATTATAGACTAGAAGTCCCCATAGGAGGGTTATATAGAAAAATTGGTCCGATCCGAACATTCATCATTGCGCCATTCACAATGCGCCAAAGTACTAAATTTTACCAGACTATCTCGAAAATTTACGGCCTTTAAATTGAACAGAAGAAAACAACATAGCAAGATGGACAAACGGACAGACAAGCAACCGCTCTTCCGATCTAAGGTAGATATCCCTCAAGTACCTCTCACTGTTGCAGTGATCCACACAAACGTAAGATACTCTTGTATCACAATCGTATTGGTGGGGTATAAAAACGAAGAACAATTTCTTATTGAAGATTTTTAAAAGAAATTCATGAGAAGTAATGCTTTTACTCTAAAACTACAAAAAAAAGAAGTTATTTAATGCGTTGCCATGAGTGTGTATCCATAAGTAAATGGAGTTAGTGAATAATTTTGCAAAAATTTGTTGTTTTTGTAGCTATTATCATTTTATTGACACGGTTGCGAAACTACAGGAGGAAGTTCGTATAATCTTGACCAATATCATATTCTGAATCGATTTAACAAAGTCCGTGTACCCATCTGTCCGTCTGTCTAATATCTATGCATTCTCCTAATATTAAGCATTCTCCTGGTCATAAAAATGAAGATATCGGCTTCAAATATGGGGAAAATGTTGGAAGTCCTGCCAAACAGTTTAGTTTAATATTGCAAGAGTCGGTCGAAGGATACGCCTATAGTACTACGCAAAGTGAGAGAAATTTTGTTTTAAAAGCACAAAAAATTAGGTTTTTTTCTTCATTGCTCACAACTATAAAAATTTCTCTCTCTCTCTCTCTCTCTCTCTCTC